>CM053786.1:613784002-613809002 GCA_028749045.1 Cupressus sempervirens | reverse complement strand
AATCTGAAATGTAATTACTAAAAGGACACTTGTATATTGTTTGAATATGTTGGGTGTATCATTATTATGAGGATGTGATGTTAGATGATTAGATAAATTAGATGTGATTCAACGTTAAAGGATCTTTAAATAATGTAACCTGTTGTGTATGTCAGGTTTACTTTCATTTGAATTGTTGCTATTGCTTCCGTTATCATGTGAATGATGTAGATGGATTTACTTTCATGTTTAAAAGAAAAAATAAAAAATAAAAAATAAAAAAATGCTACCAAACTTAGTGAAACTTTTTAGGTTAATTCTTTGGATCTCTTGGCGGGGCATTACAGTGCCCGTAGGCATGCAAATTCCCAACCCAACCCCAATGATCACAACTTTCAGAAGCACCACGGAAGATTGGGCCACGTAGGTCACCCGACAGATGTACTCGTCTGTGGCACACCACCATCACGAAGATCAACACAAGGACTGATGAGAACCCAAACAGAAAGTCAATCAACCAAAAAATAAAATTAGAGTGACAGATGCTACACGCATCCTAATGCAACAAAAGATGTAAAAGTGGTTTGACGGATATCCAAACAGATCATCCAGGTCCATGAAACATTGTGTCGAGAAAATCCAAGAAAATAGGGCGGCACACAAAATGAGGTAAAAACCCCAAATTTTGGAAAAATTTCAAAATTAAAAACCATTTGGCCTTTGGGTTCAAAAACCTCAAAAATCGAAAGATAATTGAAATCGAATACCATATGCAAAAATAGCCAACATAATAGCTCAAAAACCCAAACCCCCATTTCAAAAATAGGGAAAACTTTCATACCTAACCAACCAAGCAGAACCAGCAAACAAAAATGGAGAGGAACACTAGTTCTCAACCTCCTAAAATACTACTACAAGATAGAGAAGCTGAAACGGAGTGAAAACAATAAAACAGGAAGGCCCTACCTGTCAGCAAAAAGGGTAGAAACTGAAACCCATGCAATAAAATAAATACTCTACCAAAACTGCTGAAAATGACGGCAAAGCAAAAACTCCTCAAGCTGAATCCAACAAGACCAACCTCGCGAAGATTCCACGCTCATAGCTTCCAGAATGAACAAAACAAAAATCCTTCAGAAGAGGATTTCCAAATTTTCTCTCAAATTCTATTTCTAAAATGTGAGAAGTCAATAATAAAATCACTTTTCCAATACATATTCACTTTTCAAGTGAATAGTCAATTATGGCAAACAGCCAGCTAGAGTAGCTAAACTCTGAAACGACCCAAACAAAAATAGGTTATTATCCATAATGAAAATTCACCTAAGGAAAAGCTACCAAAAATTAAATCCGAAAAGATTTAAAACCCGAAAACCCAAAATCACATAAAATCACTTAACACTTTCGCTACAGAGTGAACCTCTAAATGCACAAACATGCTCACTAGTCTAATCACATAATGCAGATGAGTTCGGATTTACTAATCACCAAAAGGTTTTAATTTAAACAACTAAAATAAGGGTATGTTGACCATATAGGGACGACATTGGTAAAATATGAACAGTTGAATCACTAACTCCATAGGCCACTACCCGAGATATAATTCCTACACACTAAAACACACGATCAAGTACAATTGTATATAATATAGTAGCCAAAGCAATTAAAACATTAATTAACTAATTAATCCATTTACATCACTCACGTTCACAAAAAGCATAAAAACCAAGAATGAAGTAAATAACCATATCATAGAATCCATCTCATAACATAATCAACAAATATGTCCAATAAACCATATAACTAGATATCATCATAGATCTACTGTCATCTCAAAACATCATCAACATGTAGATATGATAAACTGAACAGCATAGCAGTAAAGCATCTATGGTACTGAATCAAAGTATAACATCTGACCCTCAGGTCATCTCAAAGTACAAAAACAATAAGAGTGACAAGTATCTCTCAAATCAAAATAAACAAGGTACAGACTGCAAACACGAGAGGCACTACAATGCTTCTACAAGAATCAAAAATAGTTAGAGCCGTAGTTATACATATGTGTAAAGAACTTAAACGTAGCGATGGAATGATAATACGACCTAATGATAATGCAGCAGTTGTCATTGATCAGAAAGGAAATCCAAGAGGAACTCGAGTTTTTGGTCCAGTTAAAACTTCAATCCATAATCAAATTTAAAATTCATACTATTGTATGTATTGTAATTATGATATTTTTAAGAATTAATTAAATTTCTTTTTTATATTGATATTTTTAGAAGTTAATAAAAAAATTAATAAGATAGTAAACAATTACATTGACAAATTATAAGTTGTAAAATCTTTTTCAAGTTTTTTCCTTATTTCTTTCTATCCAAGTTTTTTTTTTTTTTTTTTTAAATTTTAAAAAACGGGTAAACGCTTTGACCTGGAGCTATGAACCAGTGAGGCCACAAACGGGGGACCTCATCCCCATGAGATTTGAACCTTGATGGCAAGGATAACAACAGAACAACTTAACCATCACAACATGCCACTATTGGCTCAAAGGGTTTGTGGTAAACCTAGTGTGACTCGAACCGGAGTTGATGCATAGCACCGGGATCATTAGCCTAACACTACGCCTCACGACTCACCTTCACACCAACTCGGCTACTCACTCACCCTTTCTATCCAAGTTACTATTTAATATTTTTTAATTTAATTTTTCTATTTAGAAATTTTCATCTTATTAGTTCCTGCCAAGGTAGGAATACTTATGCATTCATGTTAATGCAAATATGACATTAACACTAACCAATCAAATCAAAGAATTCAAAAGATAATATGAGATTTCAAATGTTTATATCTTTTTCTAATTTTTCATTATTTTATAAATCAGGGAGAAAATTAATTTTCTTCAACAAATATATAAATATTTTCTAACAACTTTATCTTGCATTAATGAATGTATTAATTACAACTTTATCTTTTCCACATTTGTGACAAGTTGATAAGATTTTATTTTTTCAATCATTTTATCTTCCACCTCACACAACATGTCTAATCAATATTAATTATCACAATCTATTAAATATTTTTAATTTCTTATTTTAAAAATATTTATTATTAGTTTTATATTGATGTTTATTTTGTACTATTTGATATAACTTCTTCCTAAAACTTCATCTAATGCATAAGTTCAAATCTCACACACACACACACACACACACACATCTTTTTTAATATAATTTCAATATGTTATATCTTTGCATTTGAATTGCTCCTTTTTTTCTTTTTTCTTTTTTCTTTTTTAATAATAGTTAAATTATTACTATTATTTTACTTTTATAAAAATAAATTAAACAATATTATTTTTTAATTATATTTTATAATAGTGTTTGTAATATGTATAATTGATAAGTGTTACAATTTATAAATTATATGATTTATTATTATTAATATTTTTTATTTAAACAATTTATCATTTAGATTAAATACATTTAAAACTTAAATATATATTTTAATATTAAATTAATAATTATATTTTATATCAAAATAACATACTAAAAAAATAACCACAAAAAAGAAATAATTTAATTCTAAAAGATATATAAATTATTATTATGTTATATTTTATTTCTTATTTATTACATCATATTTATTCATCAACATCAAATTTATATGTATTATATCTATTTATTATTTACAAATGTACATATTAAATTATATAGATATTTTTCATAATTAAAAATTACTTAATTTTATGAAAAAAATTATAAATACAAAACATTAAATTGTAAACCTTCTCTAATTGTGTAAAATTAAACAATTAGTTTTACTTATAAAATATTTTTATATTTCAATACATTTCATTTTTTCTTATAGAAATGTGAGTTTTAATATAAAAATTAAATTCTTAGTTTCATTAATTAAAATATAATATATTTTAATTTTTTATTATAATCATAATTTTATTTTGACTATTTGTTTTATTAAGAAAAATAATTATATTTAATTCTCTCTCTCTCTCTCACACACACACACACACAACTTATGTTGTTATCACTCTATCTTACTATTTTATCTGTCTTCCTCTTCCTCCTCTATATTATCTATCCTTTTTTTTCCTCAGCATATATGTTTATGTTATTGTTGTATACTGCTATTTATCTCTATCTATATCTTTATCCTAGTTTTTGTCTAGTGCTAATGATTAAAAATAGTGTGAATTCCATTTGATAATCAATATAAGAATAATAGATAGTTGGGGGAGTTATTTCAACTACTTATGGTTCTCTAGTAGCATGCATGGTATGCTTAAACATATAATGTGATACTCCAAATGCTTCACCACTTCTTCAAGTTCTATAATTCAAATATTGGTATGGATATCTTTCCTCATTGCATATAATTTAATTTGTCAATGTAGAAGGTGCAAATTTGTCTAAAGCATATGTATTGATTGTAGTATGATATTAAGCACTTGGTGCCATATTGGGGACTCTGGCCTCTTATTCTTGGGCTTAAATGCCCAAAGATATAATAATATAGCACGAGAACTTAACAACAAAATATGAATCATCCTATCAAATTACAAGTGCATTTCTAAGACGAGAATTTAGCAACAAAATATGACTAATCCTATCAGATGACAAGTGCATTTCCAAGCAAAAATTAATGCATTCACAATGTTAATTTAGAGTCTCACTCATCTACACTTCTACAACCATTATGCGTTAGGCAGGAACTATGACACATTGCATCTCTTGTTGAATATTGGAATATTTTAAGTTTCTTTAATCTTCAATAGTTAGAAGTACACATTTTACAAAATTGAAATATAATTTTTACAACATTAAATTGAATTGTCTCATCATATGTATGAGACAACTTTTAAATATCTTCTTACATCTTAATTAGTCCATCAGTAAATTATATAACAATTATATATTTTAATAGAGATATTATCTTTTCTACTTCTCTATTTTCAATTTCATCATATATCTCTACTTTTAATTTCTTTAACTATATTGGCAAGGATGCATTGCGTCCCTTGTTCTATAATTTAGATTAATATAATTCATTTCCCACCGATGTGCACTAGGAAACTCTAGGGCAAAAAACGTCGTCTCATTTAGTTAGACAACCAAATTTGTGTCTTACCTCATCCACTAAAATGTTTGCAAAAACTTGTTCTCCATCCCTCTATGATAATTGTTCATACCTTCCAAAAGACATTGTTTTGTTGCAAAATAGTCATCTTCTGCATTCATGTTAATGTTAGGAATACAACCAAAGGATTCTTCTTTCCCACTCTGCTACAATCTCTTAGTTACAAAATATCCATCTTCACCAATCTCGTTATCAAGCAAGAGGCCATCCATCAACTTGCCCTTCACATGTCCATCTTTTCCATCATACGCTATCTTCCAGTGGATTATTTGCTGTAACATTCTCTCCCATGCCAATATTATCATTCTTAAACAAATCACATTCAACAGTGTTCTTTTGCAAAAATCATCTTGCCTATTTTATCTTCTCTACTGGAAGTGTCATCTACACTTCTAAAATGCAATCAACACAATTACTACTTGCATGAGAAAATCATTAATCTTCATATTCATCCTCTTTGCCTAATTCTTTGACTCTATTAATCAAACATTTACCAATGATCTTACATACCTTTTCATCATTCTTCATTATTGGTTTCAATTTATGCATGTGATTGCATATTGTCATCTTGTCAAACAAGCATGGCCTTCCTAATAACATATGGCATGATATCATGCAAGACCTCATTATAGTAATCGTGTATCGCCATTTTTTTCCATTACCCTGCAACCATGCAATCTATTATGGATACGGATGTCTCCTTCCAAACTGCAACATGTTTACCATTTCTTTTGCAACAAGATTGCATATACGTCTACAATCAATAATGGCATTGCATGCCTTCAATTATTTTAGCAATTGATTCTTGTCTTGCATTCATCAAAACTCTTCTTGCGACTGGTTTTTCTCCATTTTCTGCATCTTCTATTTGCAACTACATGGCATCGTCCTCATTCACATTTGCAACTCTCCCTGCCTTTATTTATTTTCTAGCATTTGCATGTTATAGACATTCACATTGAAAATAAGTCATCTTGTAGTTTCCTCTTTCAAAAAAACCTTATCCGATTTTCCTCCATCTCTTGAACTTTGATCTCTGGGACCACGTGAAACCTCGTATCTATATTTTTGGTACTACCTTGGTCTCATCACTTTTCTCATTTTTCTTATTTGAATCTTCGATCCAATCTCCACATTATCTTTCCTTAAAATGCATAGAAAGATCACTACCATGAAAAGAAAGAAAAACCAAAAAGTCTAATTCTGTGGAAATCATTGATCTAGTGTGTCAAGATACCGAAGAAATGTTATTCTGCAGAATTTATGTGTTTGAAGGACGAATTTTTAATCTGTGTGAAAGCTGAAAACTAACATCTAGTATCATCAAAATTCTACCTTTTCCTTCTAAACTTGTAAATCAAATTCACACTAGTCTGATTTTTTTTTTTCGGTCCAGCTGCATGTCAAATCAACCACTGCAACAGTTTTTTTCTCTCTTACATTGGGCATGTTCACTATCAAATGAGTAATATTTTATAACAAAAGATTAGTGCTAAAGCATAAGAAAATGAATTAAATAGCATAACTACTTATACAAAACATCCCAGCTTTGCCAATTTGTGAAGTCGACACCATTTCCCTTTTCTGACTCTGTAGAGAGTGATATTTCAAAACACAATTCAACATTGTCCGATTCCACAAACTAAATAAATAAATAAATATATCACCAATAATAAACTACACTGAAATTACTAACACAGGTTTTTAGCCACTTGAAAAGCAAATGAAAGGCCAAGAAAATCCAAGTCACAGAGACGTCCTTTAACATGAGATACTGGATTGCTGATATTATGTCTTTACTCGGCTTCCTCGATAGACTTTACCGGAACTCAAGCACAAGTTAGAACAAATGATCTGTGAAACTTTGGACTAATCCACATTTAAGCAGGAAATTCTCCACATTTAACACAGCTTCCATCACCCTCCTCAATTGTTGAGCATGATATGAAGTTTCCAAAAGTCTCAAAGAGTTTACATACTTGAAATTCACTGCTAGAGTTAGGTCTCCAGATTTCTGGACTACAACCTCTGTGAGATGCACTCATAACCAGGTCATGCTCATTATACAATAAAAAAACCAGCACTTCATCACCTGGTTTTCAAGTCTAAAAGAATTAACCTTTGGAATGCTCCTATAAACAAAATTCCATTAACTTCAAATTACACATCCATTCATTCAGCGTAAATGTTACTTTATATCTGCATTCCCCGTCTGAAGGGATCCATCCTTCATCAATCTAATACTTAAACTGTTGAACCTTTCACGTGAATACTGTCGTGAAGCTTTTCTCCAGTCCGTACCAGTTTTCATCATTGCTGTGAACTCTTCATAACTAATGCGGCCATCCTGAACAGGCATATATATAAAAAAGCTCTTATTCCCAACTCACAATATAAATATGTACAACAACACAAGATCAGAATGCCTTTGTAGTGTCCTCTTTAAGTGAATTAAGTGCAAACACAAATTATATCAAATAATGGCCACCAGCAAGTTAATAAGCAAAACTGTTTTTACCTTATCCGTGTCCACTTCGCGCAGAATATCATTTATCAATTCCGTGCCATCTGAACCCAAATCATCTACCATGGCTTCTCTAAGTTCCTCGGTCTCAATATATCCACTAGAGTTCTTGTCGAAGAATTGAAATGCCTTCTGCAAGTGATCATCACTGCCCACTCTCTGCAAATGAATTGAAACTGCAACAAATTCTCCATAATCTAGTACACCATTTCCATCAGCATCTGCCTGGAAGACCATGGACATGTTATTTAGTGGACAGGATCTATCACAAAAATTAAATGATCATAAGTTGCAACCTGACTACATTCATATTGACATACAGCTTGTAAGATCATTGCAGCATAAGTTCACACTCAAGGGATCTATATTAGTAAGACCTAGGGTTTGTACAAAACACCTGCACCAGCATGTATGATATTGACATATAACGTATGCTACTGTCTTTGAATATGGACAAGAAAATGGGAACCGGATGAGATTATTTTAACACTCCAATTCCAGTGCAATGCAAAAAATCAATCCATAATCTCCATATGCCACACAAAAGATATGGTGGCAAGGTTACAAAAACAGAAATCTAAACATATTTGCGCCAATGATGAGTTGCACATTTTAAAAGGGCATAGGTTAGGTTAATATATTACACTATCATGCTTGAAAAATAGCATCCAAAAATATTTGCTCAAATCAAAACAGATGAGAATAGAGAAGCACTACTAGACGATGATAAACAGTTCTTAAGCATTCCCCGGTATGGCAAGAAGCAGATAGAACTTCGAATTCAGACTACTGGCATAAGCAAAGAGGACTTTGAGCACGTGGTATTGGCCAAAGCAGAAAGGCAGTAAAATGATGAGAAGGAACAAAATATCACGCAGCTGCCGTGAGACTGAACTAAATACATGACATAGCGCCTAACCATGAACCGGATTACTGTAGCATCAGCGTGAGCAATTGGGTGCAATGAAACAGTGAACAAATCAAGTAAAGCAAACAAAATCCTTCCAAAATAAATAACAATATGAAGGACAAAGTCAATCTGGATAGTCTCCCCACTAATGGGCAGTGATTGATAATTTAAGGCATTAACAATTTCAGGGGATAGACCAGTTATTAGAAAGAAAACATGGGAAGCTTTGAAAATTGAAATAGATGGCTTCAAGCCATTCTTTAATGATAAACCAAGTATTGAGACCCCAGACATTGGAGCTTAAACAAGCTACGCGGTATGATCCACTCTCCACTCAATCACACACTGCAAACAAGCCACTTTCAAAATAAAGATACAAGTGTAGTGCAATGCAAGGGAGGCTTTAATTTTAAATCAGAGCCATGGGTGATGCCATGGTACCACCGACTGAGATAAAGGGTAAGTGCTAAAGCAGGGAATTGGAGATATCATGAAAATGATGATTAACGATAGTAATAGGGGTGCAGAGTCTGTTAGCAAAGAGTCTGTGCAAAAGTAGTAGAACACAATTTTGACCTCACAGAAAATTAACACAAGTAGCTTGCAAAAGTGCTTCTTCAAAAGTTTTGGACAAAAGAGGGAGCTGTCATACGTTCTGCAGTGTATCAGAGAACTCAATTTCTAAAGAAAAGGCCTTTCTTGGATTCAAAAAAAAGTTTGCAAATAAATTGCTTTTGCTCAACAAATGAAGTAATAATGCTATCTAAGTCCTGGCAATCTACATAATTTTCAAATTATTGAAACAATGGTAATAAGTTTCTCATGTGTAAGTCAGGTTAAGAGTAAGACAATGAAACTTTGACTGAAATTGTGAAAACAAGAAATATGAATATTTGTGACTATAAAATACTTAGGCAACCACTAACAGAGAATTACTTACAGCGTCCATTAACATCTGAATATCTGCCTCAGCCACATGTGAACCAAGTTTATTCAAACCTGCCCTCAGCTCCTCTAAGGATATACTACCATTTTTATCCGTGTCCATCATGTCAAACATATCTTTTATACCAGCCACTTCTTCAACAGATAAATGTTCTGCAAGTACCTAAAAGCATTGAAAGAACATAATTGCCATAATCAGAAACGTACAGAAGTATACAATCCGAGCAACAATGTTTGATGCAAGCAAAATGAAATGCCTTTTCTGATCACAGGAAAGTCTCTATGTAGGACCAAAGGCTTGGTACCAACCCTTAGTGCTCTCTTCTTGAATTTATTCATCACAGAAAATTGCTTGAGCCTAGCTCTGACAGTCTCCCCAAGATTAACATTAGGGGCCTTCTTTGCATTCTGTAGCCAAGTATGCTCTGCATTAAAAAAGCATGAAAAAAGACATTACCTCTGGCAGATACTAAAGATGATTTAAATAGGAACTCTATATAATTAGAGAAATTCAGCAATGTTAATTGTACAACCCACATAAGAGCTTTGAAAACTAACAGTTCTAGCCCTTGTAGTAAACAAATAACATTGGAACATGGAAAAACAATTCCAATTTTGTTTGCCACAACCCAGCTCTAATGTTTAACAGTTTTCTTAACAGGCAGTGAAAGGAGGCCATGAGCTTCTTCTGCTTGTTAACAGGCTACAACTCCAGTTGGTTAGATTCTCATAAACACAAACAAGATCATAATGCTGTTTAACGAAAAGCTTGGCAAGGTCCAGAAAATGTGATTCAATATGCTGACAGACTTTCAACTATATGGTATTGAAACAAGTTTGAATGGTTTGCTTTGTTAAAATTTGTACTATTTTGTTTTCTCAACCCTATGTTCTCCACTGGCATCTTCTAGTGATAATTTTAATCAAGCTGCATTTAAGTCGTTTCAAGATCATGTCAATTTTTTCATGTCTGAAACCAATAGCACGAGCCTTACAATCAAACAATTTATTCTGCGTAGACAGCAAACTTTGTGATTATCATTTTAAGCAACCAAAAGATTACATACCAAGCACTTGTTCAGCTGTTAACCGTAGCTTAGGATCTGGTTGTAGCATCTGTTTGACAAGGTTTTTTGCCTGATCAGAAATCCTTGGCCATGGATCTCTTTTGAAATCTATAGAAGAACGAATGATGGCTTGTGCAACTCCTTGCTCCGTTTCTGCAGCCAATACAGTGAAATCTCAATACCAACAAAAAGCACAATAAGTCCTCTCAGTGATGTCTTCAAATAGACTCTAAAAAGTTAATTATAAATGCAATAAGCCTTTCAATAGTCACACCAATGTCAAGGGTGATATGTTCAAAAGCAAAGAAACAATCAATCTATTGATATTTTTGAGAAAGAACTTAGAAAAGATTCAATCATATAAGGCCTATGGATATTGTGATATGATATTTTTCTCGGCCCCATGTAGCATTTCAAAATATCCATATCATAGCATTTATTTACAAACACATACCAGCCCAGAAAGGTGGCACACCACACAGTAAAATGTAAAGAATAACCCCTGCACTCCACACATCCACCTCTTGTCCATAATTCCGCTTCAAAACCTCAGGAGCCATGTAGTAAGGACTACCAACAATTTCAGTAAATCGCTCACCTACAGCAGTAAGGAAAACCAAAGAGCAGATTATTCACAAGCTCCATAACAGAAACAGTAATGCATAAGTTCAGTCTTGTACAAGAGGTAAGAATTTCAAAATGAAAAGATTCACTGGGAATATATTTAAAAGCTATAAGTAAATAATAAATCTAAAGAAAAATTATAATAAAAACCCTGCTTTTGTCTGAAAATATTTTTTTTTGCTTGTACACGTGGTCAAACCAAATACTCAATCTCAAAAACTATCAAAAATCAGTTTCACCATTGAGTTGTTATTCCAAAAATAAAATGTTAAAAGAAATAAACTCCATTTTGATGACAAATAAAGAAAACTTGTCGGACTTCATATTCGGGGTAGCTCACAAAGAGGAACACAATGAGATGGGATTCTATAATACCTTCTTTTTACAAATTTCATGATCCTTGTGGCATAAATAACATTTCGTTTGCTTACTTTGTTTTACAAAATATTACTCATTTTGTCTTCTATAGAGCAATTTGCAAATATAAATAATGACCACAATACTAGTAGAATTGAGGTGTCTTCTTCTTTTGCATTTTGGGTCACAGATTTTCAAGGAGACTTTGTCTTTCACACTACACAACCTATGCAACAAGTCGAGGTTATGGAAATTGTTATTACGAGATGGAATCTTGAACATGATGCATACTTGTGACTGTGCACCTTTACTGTTACATCTACATTAGTTTGAATTACAATTCATTTGTGCCCTTATCTTTAGATATGATAAGGGTATTTGTATTCAAAAAAAAAAAACAATATGCTAAATTACACCAAGCAGTCATATAATGAACAGTAAACATATATATGAATATCAATCAACTGGAGAAGGAAATAGGGCCTGTCTTACCAGGTTTGAAAAATACCGAGAGCCCAAAATCAATGGCCTTCAAAGGAGAATGCTCCTTCTTGTTAGCAAATAAGAAGTTTTCTGGCTTCAGATCCCTATGCATCACACCATGCTTGTGGCACACCTGTTACCAAAGGAGAGAGATTACGATGAGGAAAAATTAACATACTGTAGAGATATACCCAAGAAATAACAAACAGGAGGTTGGCATCACTGACTGATGTACTAGGTCCCAATCAACATGCCATTTCTTAATATTTGTGCTAGAATTGCATCATATTAGAAATAGCAAAACATGTGAAGTCAATTTAAATGCATCTCTCCGCATGAATGCAGATTGTTACATCGCCTTCATTTTCTTCATGCAACGTTAAATTTTACAAGCCCCAAGGTGGAATTTTTCTGAAAAGATGCCAATTTCCTTTCTGCTTTAAATTCTGAACTCAAAATATCATGTCATGGAGCTCGGTTTCAATTCATCACATAAAGGTAAGAAATTTGACATAAAACATGGGCACTACAAAAGAAAAACTTGTCAAATTTTTGTATCAGATAAGAACTTCCAAAATGTAAAAACTTGTCATTCCTTATAATTTTACTCTCTTTCCAATACATGAGTAAAACAGGAAATCCTTAGAAGCAGAAAATATAAGATGTGAGAGCACGATTTCACAATTCCTTTTTGCAAGATGATGTAAAACGTGTCTGTGTAGCTTCCACACCACAAAGAAACCATCATTTTCAGAAAATGAAACTCTTGGAAATTTCATCTATGAAAAACCATGAAATCCATTCTCTCTGATGAAGATCCTTGAATCCATGGGATTCCATTTATGGATGACATAAAAGAAAATATGCACACCAGAAATCTCATATGAGGGCAAATCGGAAAATGCGAGGAAAAGACCAAGTTTTCAGGCACTGGTGATAATAAAGAAAAGCGCAGAATCTCTCGTAGTATAATACCTCACATGAATTAATTAATTTGTTTATTTAATTTGTTATGTTGTCATTTAAAATACAGAGAGACACGCTATTTTGCATTGCATTTTGCATAAAAGAAATCATGTATGATGATGCAAATTATTTTTTGCTATTGAGAAAGATCATGGACCATTTTTAATTTTGCAGCACAATAATTCACATGCAAGAACAATTAAAATGAGGAACGCCCCGTAGTGCAGTGGTAAGCTGTGAGCCTCTCATTTGGGAGATCTTGGGTTTGAGACTACTTGAACCCCATGTTGATATCAGCTTCGGCCCATTACCACTAAAAATTAAAACCAATTAACATGACAGAGTTCTCATATCGTGACAACTTGAGGAGGACAAACATATCCAATAAAAAGGTCAACATTGAAGAACCAACCAAACCCAGACAATTTTCCTCCTTTTCTGGAACTCCAGTTGTGGGCATCAATACTGTTTGAAGTTTTCTTTAATGAGAATGAATTCTACCCTCAAAATGCAATCTACATCAAATGTGTTTAGTTCCCCCAAACATCTTTGATACAAAAACATTCATGGTATATCCCAGATGCAGCCTTTTGATTCACTGTTAAGCTGTCAAAATCTATTGAAGGATAATCCACAAACAAAAAAATAAAATTAGAACAGAATTTTGTCCCATAATCTGTTCTAAAAGTAAAATAGCATAATACAAAGGTCACAGTGGAGAGGGTCAAAATTAAAAGCATCATAAATGCCAAAAGTCTACCTAAAGTAAACTAAAACCATATTACATCAAATCTAGGATCAAGATAATCTAATGTATTTTAGAAGTGTTAATTTAAAGTGGATGATAAAAGAAACAACCTTCTAAAAAAAATAAACAGTTGATAGGTTCAAAAGATTGAATTGACCTTGAGACATTAAAAAGCCATCTCATCACTTCTTGCCCCATCTCATCATCAGAATTTTGCCATTTGTTTGACTTCAGAAGAGACAGAATAAGCTTGCACTTAACACATTACATGCAAATATAAATCCATATCACAAGGCCAACCCAGATTTTTGGCGAGGCAGTTGCTTTCATTTAATTTTAGTCCATTTATTTTTAGCCTCTCAAGTAAATGTTCGAGGAATACCTAGCATTGAAAACTCTAGCACAGAGGATAGTAATCAAATCAAAATTGAAGAAATAAATAATTTTAAATTGGATCCTGTCCACACGACCTTTCTTGTTTTATTTACAAGAGGAAAAATTAAAAACTTGGATTACTTTACTCGTAAATGAATGTAAATCAACTCCAAAAAAACCAATTTGGAATATGATAATGCAATTGCTTTCATTCAATTTTGCTAGACTTTTTGAGTAGCCTCTTTTGGTTTGCTTGGACAGGAAACTGTTGGTGAACTAGCATCATTTCATTTGTGAAGTTAAAACTGCTAAAAGACAAATGGTGATCTTCTATGAGGCCCTTCAAAAAAATCATAGCAGAGAACAAGTCAAAATTAATTATATGGAGAAATCAGAACAGATTCCTATCTTCCAAAGTTCAATTACATGTGTGAGTACCATTCACAGAACAATTCACAAACAAGAAATTGTAAAACACAAACTTAAAATCTGTCAGTTTCAAGTGATAAATGAGGAAGAATAAGCAGATAAGAAAAAACAAAATTAAAAGAACAGGGATATCAGAAAAAAATCAGAATTCAACGAACAAAAATCTTCAGTATTTAAGGCAACCCCAGAAAAAGTAAGGCAAACTAAATGCTTTCTGGTAAAACTCTTAAAAGAAAGATTACTGTACGATGGTGTGAAAGTTCTCTAAATGAATATCATTGATCTCTTAATTCTGTCATAACAACTGTATAGTTCAAACAAAAAACACTATAATATTATAAAAAAAAGACACAGTTTGCCACCACATTTTGAAATGAAAAAGCAAAGGAAAAATTAGCGAGATACTGTGTAACAGTGCAACTGTCAAATCCTTTGACAAAAAAATTAGAAGCACCAAATTTACGCCATTTGGATTTAAGGAAAAAGAACAAAATAGACAAGAAGAAGGTAACACCAAAGAGGAAGAACAGAACAGAAGATGAAAGGTCAAAACAAACATAAACAAATGTCACCATAAGCTCTGCCTGGAAAAAGAAAGTCCATTTAAGTGAAATTATTGAGCAACTTTGCACAGAACAATTCACAATCAGAAAGATTGAAAATACAGATATAATGTGTTTTGCTTTAAAAGAGAAACACGGTAATAAGATAAATGTCAAATTTGAGAAACAGTAAAACCGGCACGGTTTCTACAATTGGAAAAGAATATTCCATCAGATCTAATTCAGTTTGAAAGATACTGCATACCAATTTACACAATTTTATAGAGTGGAATTCACTCTCCTAACAAGTTGAAAATAATACACAAACAAAAGGTCAACGGTTCTTTTCTATTTCAAGCAAGCAAAATCAGTATAAATTCTAGCTTTTGAAAATAAAACAAATCAGAAGTATTTCAGAAGCATGCAATCAAAATTTCAGACAATGATAGTAAAACGTTTTAATCAATCAGTTTACTGCTCCTTCTCAACAAATTTGATTTTGAAAATCAAATCAGAAATGTAGAAAACAATCAAATATCATTAGAAAAGGTCAAATTAATCAGCAAGAAATATCAGCACAAATTCCTTTCCTACACAGGGAATCTAATTTCCATTCTGATCCATCAGAAAAGAATAAACTTCACACTTCTAAACTCTACCTGAGGAAGAAGAGAGCATACCAAAAAGAAGGTTAAACTGACCAGCATAAACCCATCCTTGCAAAAGCATGTTCATTCACTATAGTATTAATCAAAAGTCAAATTAACAAATTCAGTACAGGTTCCTCTCCTTTGAAGTAGATTAACAGATTTGTTCTGCAGTGAAATAACAAGCACAAGCTTTGCTTCCTTCTGCTCCAAAAGTGGGCGAAAACAATATGCAAGGAAAATAGTAAAAAATGGGCAAGAAAGTATGCAAAATTCGAAATTCAATGCACCAGTCCATGAGAGGAAAAATTACAAATTGTGCTACTGAAATATTTAAAGCTAAGTAACAGATAAACCAATATCTTTCAGAGGCTAATCCACACGCACGAAGTAAGAAGCATTTAAGTTTTCTCTATAAACATCGTAAATGAGGAGAAACAAAATCTTAAATAGGAAAGAACAATAAATTGAGGGCCAAGTGAAACTCAAACAAATTCTACAATACTAAATCAAATCCAATCATTATGTCTTATTTCCCTAACATGCTCGCCTGAAATACATTTTGCAGAGCAAACCCTAAGTTCCCTGGTAACTACATTATACACAATGAGAAGTTTGAAGTTGAAAAGGAGAAAAAAGGACGTGGAGCAGGGGATTCAACATACATCTCCCCAGGAAAAAACATGTCCTTCCATTTAATTTTAGTGTCCTTTTCTCAAACAGAAGTTTAAGTGTAGCATGCATAGAACATGCATCGTCTAAAGTCGAACACTGACCACATTTACAAAAACAAGGGAGGGAGAATTTCAGAAAAGGAAAATCACCACAAATTCGTCTTGACCAAAAATAATAATAAAAATTGATCAGCCTTGTACTTCACCTCACGATCCCCTGAGCCACCTTTAATGGCACAATTCAGAAGCAAAAAATAAAAAGCACACAATTGATACTACTTGGCAGGACACAATATACAAATTTCTAAATTGAGCAACTGACTCGTCACAAATTCCTCCACGCCAAAGCATATTCGAACAAGCTTGTTTTATTGGGCAGAACAAATTCGACAATCATTTTCATGATAAAGGTAATACGGACAACAGAAAATTCAACTCCGAAAATAAAGGCAAATCGGCATCAATTCCTCTTAGAAAAGCAAATTTTCATCAGACTGAATTACTGCAGAACGATCCACAAGCAAAAAAGGACAATAACACAGTTATTGAAACGAAGAACGCAGGAGGCAAGAAAAGATCAGAGTAAATTGAACTAGATTCTTTTCCTCACCTGAACGACTTCGACAATCGTCTTAGTAACCTCGGCGGCGGCCCGCTCGGTATAATGGCCTCTGGCAACAATCCTATCAAACAATTCCCCTCCTTCGCAGAGCTCCATGACCAAATGCACGGCATGGTCGTCCTCGTAGGTAGCCTTGAGCTGCACAATATTGGGATGTGTAGGCAGGTTCTTCATAATCTCGACCTCGCGCCGCACGTCCTCGATATCGATGGGCGTTCTAAGCTTCTTCTTCGAAATTGATTTGCAGGCGAAGGTGGCTCCGTTCTCCTTGTCGCTGCAAAGGTACGTAATGCCAAATTCACCACGCCCGAGCTCCCTCCCCAACAAATATTTCCCATTGATGTCATTCCCATCACAGTCTCTGAGAACAGAAGACCGCCGCTCGCCTCCGCCGCCGCGCGCGGGGCTGTAAGCGGCATAGTTAGGGTAATCGGCTGCGAAGGGGTTGGGTTTCTTCGCTTTCTTTGGCTTCTGCGACCCGCCACCAGATCCGCAGCAATTTCCCATAGACAATTACTGTACAGCTCTCCCTCAACCCCTGCAAATCGAACCCTAGACGCGCTCTATATCCAACAGGGACAATTATTCAAAGATCTACAGCCTCGTATGACAAAAAAACAAGAAATTGTATTTAATGATAACTTCGCAACCGTGTGACGTGTGATCTGTGGTTCGAATCCCGCGGAGGGATGTTTTTTTTCCTTTTGTTTTCGATCGCTTCCAGCCTTCTCAGAGATTTCCCCTGCTGCTGTTGTTCTTGTTAATGGCTGAACGAGTCCTTCAGCGCGTTCATTTTAAAGGCGTCGTTGAAAATATTGACATCGTCTTCCATATTTTTGACCGCCAGCGTCTCCTCTCCTCCGTCGTATTTGTGTATTTGCTCTCTTTACTCGGAAAGGTAGCCCGAGATTTTTTCACGGACTGTTTTTTACTCCGATACGTAATGGACTTTTGCTTCCGGGTGACGGCTACACGGTATTTTTTTCTGTGTCGCAATAGTATATGGGCTCGGAATGTTCTAAATGTTATACACTAGTAGCTGACACGTGTGCGGATGATAGGAACTTCACCGTTTTATAATGTTGCATTAGGGTTAATTGTTAGGGCTGTATTTTTTCATGTGTTCTTGGGTGTTGTTTAAAATGAAAAATATGTCAAATATTCAAATAGTAATTTGTTGAAATTGTTTCTAATTTGATTGTCTTGTTAGGATGAAGAAAGTAGGAGGAGAAGACAATTTTAATGTTTATGGGATGGTGAGTCTCTTAATCAAATTGACCTTTGCAAATTTAAAGTTGACAAGGAGGGTTTCTAATTTTTTAGGTGAGAGAATAAATTATCTTAAAATTTATGAAATGAAGTATGAGATAGATAGAAAAATATTTGTATAATTAAATATAAAAATTGTCTATAGGTCTTAGAATTTTATAGAACCCAACCTCATCCCTTATGATGTCAAAGCCTTGCACTCAACAAGACTTGATCTTTAGTGGGCTCTTTGTGAGCCATTCAACTTTACCAATAGACTTTGAGTAAACTCATGTTGATGAAATCTTGCTCACTCTAGTCTTAGCTCTCATCATGTATGTAACCTTAATCTACTTAATATCTTGTTGCATCATTAGTATTGTCAGTTTCTAGTGGCTTGGGCTCGTTTGGCTGTGAGAATAGGAATAGGGGAATAGGAATAGCTATTCTGGAATAGAAAATGGGGGTACATATTCCTATTCTCTGTTTGGTTCAGCCAGAATTTGATGGGGAATTCGCAGACCCAAAAATTTATGTTTTCTAAAATAAATAAAACTGGAATAGGAATACGTATTCCAATTCCACCTATTTGGGTGGATTGCAAAACCTCATTTTTGGGTCAAAATTGGAATATGTATTCCTATTTTATTTTGTATTCCAATTCCAATTTGGTGCATCTAAACAAAGAATTCAAAATTTTAAGAATTTACATATGCCTATTCCGCTTGTATTCTCGTTGCAAATGGACCCTTTAGTGTTGTTTTTCCACTATTGCTTTTAGTTGTATGAAGGGACAACCCCCTTGTCTTTGATTGCTTTGATGTCAAAAATATATTTAAGGGTCAACCCCTTTATTTTTTATTGCTTTAATGTCAAAAATATATACACATTTATATTGTGTCCACTCTTATGTACATGCATATGTTTATGTATGTATTAGTAAACTAGTTTATAATACAATAAATATTTAAGAGCAATTCATTTGAAATGTTTTTAAATTTGATTGGATGTTGTTTATTGATATGATCGATCACATTTTATCATTTATTGTTATGATGAAGAAAGTAGGTAATATGAGACTTAAATTTTTAATAAACAAAAGGTTAAATGAAATCCAAAATGCAGATGAATAAATATGATTAAAATATAAAATGTAGATGAAAAAATATTTACATAATTAAATATGAAGCTTGTTGACAGGTCTTAAGATTTAAGTGAACTTAAGCTCATGAATTCTTGCTAACTTTAAACCCTAATCCACTTAATATCTTATATGTTGCATCACATACTAACATATATACACCGGTAATACATTTATAATATAAATAAATAAAGAATGTCTAGACATAACTTTTTCAAGACATCTATCCACTTTTATGAGAAAAAATTATTAAAGTATATGCTTAGAGATGAATAGGCTTCCACATTTATGTATATATACTAGTGAAGTAGTTTATAATATAATAAATATTTAAGAGCAATTTGTTTGAAATATTCTTGAGTTTGATTTTTTGTTTATTGATATTATGTATTGCATTTCATCATTCATTATTAGAATGAAGAAAGTAGACAATATGAGACTTAAATTCAAAAAAGATGTAGAATGAAATATAAAATATAGATAATAAAACATGAATAAAATTCAAAATGTAGAAGAAGTAACATTCATATACTCAAATCTAGAAAATACTCAACAATCTGAATGAATTCCCTAGAAATCAAGTATTGTTGGCAAGGCCCTCATATGGTAGAATGAGCTCCTAACCTATTTGCTTTTTTCTATATATAAAAAAAAAAAACTACCTGCTAATCCTAGAGTATCAATAAAAAATAAGAGATAATATAAATTTAATTTTATAAAACTATATATATAATCTCCTCTATTATCAAAACTTGATTTTTTACATAATATTATATTTGTAAACAATAAACGAACATAAAATACTATTTGTCAACTCAATCAATAAATTTAAATTATAGAGCTATAAAATTAAATCTCAATAAAATATTATAAACTGGATACATTCTAAACGAATACCATTTATTTGTCAACTTGAAGATTTCCAATTCTCTCTCCTTTTTCTTTTGTTATTGTTATGCACATTGTTGTCATTTCTTATTTCTTAATTCACGATTGTAATTATTAATTGGGAATTGATTAAAATGGCAAATCAATTGAAGTGGGTATTTAAAAGCTAGATCCTCGTGTGAATGAAGGTTGGGAATGTTGGGTGTTATAATTGCGCGTGGACAAAAGGAGGAAGCTTTTATGTATTATAATTTATTATTTATTATACCTGGGGTTTAGGTAATGTCGGCTTTGTGCTTTTCGGGGGGTACAGTACACTGGTAGTAATTGATACGTGCAAAGTCTTTTGAATATCATTTCCAGGTGGATTTTCCCCAATTAAAAAATGCCATTCTTTCTTACTTCTAGAACCCGACACAGAGTGGATGCCGTCTTTTGACTTACGTGACGTATGGCGTGTCTTCTTTAGACTTTTTCTTTCCCTAATGTGAGGCTTTTTACTGTTTTCTATCTGGCAAAAATCATATCCCATTAATTACGAAATTTAGGACCACAAATCCTCTCTTTTACAAACACTTTTTTAAAATTTATTTAGCTTTTTAATAACCTAAATTAAGAGTTCATTTTTTATTTTATAATTTTGTTAATCTCTTTTACAAACACTTTTTTAAAATTTATTTAGCTTTTTAATAACCTAAATTAAGAGTCCATTTTTTATTTTAAATTTTTTTTAGGATTAACATTGTAGCATTATGGATACATCTTTATCAATTACATTTTTATTGAAGTTTGTATAAAATGTCAGCATTATAATAATCTGATGTTTGTTATGTGTGTCGTTATGCAATTGGTTGTTTCGTGGAATTCTTTATCCATTTTTTTGGGAGTGTCTATTTTTAATTAGAAACAAATGAGTATGAGTACTTATTATTAGTTCCTGTCGTGGCAGGATACTATTGCATCCATTAGATGCCATAGGATGCAATAGTAACTTTTAAATAGCCAATCAAAGTCAAGAATTTTTACAACATATGTCTACATTCTATAGTTTTATATTTTCCATCTATTTAAATGACTTAAACAAAATAATTTATCTCTTCTTTGATTGGCTTAGAGCAATAATAGCAGGGAGTAAAATTAATTTTCTTCATAGAAAATTAGGATATTTTGTACACTCTACTTTTAATACATTAATACTCTCATATGAATAAAAACTCTAGATCCTAACTCTAGTTGCAATATGTGACACATGTCACTTTCCACCATAGCACACGCCTTCTTCAACAATCTTGGAATCCTTTGACAATTTGCAATCTTACCGATTCGAGTGACCTATGCCTTTATCACTTCCATATATATTCCTTGTTGTGAACCATCAAATTGTGCATATTAGATAAATCATTATACTTGCCTACTGCACTCACAAGAGGTTCTTAAAACTTTCTCAATACTATTCAGCTCCATCTGTATTCATCCACTTATCATCTCACCACTTGGAGATTTAAAAGCTCCATGAGAGTTGTGCCATGAGTTTCCTTTTCCAGCATACTGGGTAACAAGACAGCTATCACCATAATATCAATTGCTCAACCTCATAGATTTCATCTACACACTAGTTGAGAGTAGGCATGGGTTACCTTTGCATATTCTCCATAGACTTCAAGCTCCCTCATCGAATGCCTTAACACTTCATCTGCATGATGAAACAATGATGAACATATGTTTGGAAGGGACGAGCATTGTGTAAAATAGATCATGTGCAACATTCTTCTTATAGTGTTTGCATTCAAACATTCTTTGTCCATCTAGGATTCCTTGCAGAAAAAATATAGTTCTTTGGATTGCTCTTTCAATCAAACATATTCAAACTGTGAGCTGGTAAATGAGTTTTGAGATAATTGCATGCACTTTGAAGACTACCCAATGTTTGTAATGAAATAGTCTTTGGCAGCAGACTAGAGAGTAAGATGGATCATGATCCCATGTTATCCACCACTGATGTGAGCATTAGTTCCTTAAAGATTATGATGTCGAAAGAGAGTGATTTATTGGAACATTATGTAGAATAGTTCTTGTGCATATCATGCTTGCTACTTCAACATTTGTAGGCAATTCTTAACCATTTAGAACATCACGCCCACATGGATTACTAATTATCTAATCCCACATAATATTGTAGGCTATATTTGGTGATCGGCATTTGCAATCACTGTGAATTGGTTGCAACACCTCCTTCACAAGCATTTTCTCAAACATATAACATGCCTCCCTAGATGCTTCTATGTTTTGCATGCCTCTCATATTATGAGATCAAAATGTGATTCAATTATGACTATTCATCAATGTGTTTCCAAATCATGTGTCATGGCTAACAACTATCAAAGCCACAGATTTTTGGGGAGAACCTTTGATTAGATGGCTCATGCACCTCACCTGTGGTTGCATTGGGTTGAGAGCATTATGTCAAATAATTATGTGCCATGTCTACCAAAACACTTCACATGCCTAGCTTGTGGTTGCTAACTACACACATGTAAAGATATCTCCAACTCTACTTGGGAAAAATACCAACTATTTTGCGTGCATTTTGATGCTTTCATTGTGATCGTTAGTGAGATTCATTTTTACACCTGTCACCTACTCTTGTTTGAGAGATTTAGTAAAAAGTTCAGGTTCAATTGTGGTCGTACTTTGGGTTTCCATTGCCTCTATCTTTGCTTGCAAGCTTCTACCTTTGAATGCACACATAAAATTCAGTCACTTCCTCTCCTTTCATACCTCTGATTGGTTCCCTCCCAACAGGGAAATAGTTCTAAGGAGTGGTGTCTATGTTCTACCTTTCCAACAAGGAAAGGATGCTTGGTGTAAACATTTTTTCAAACAATTCATGTACAATTGAGAAAGGTCTCATTCAGATACGTTGCCCACACATACCACATTGCACTTACCAATTTTGATGTTGATGGTTTTGTATCTCAAATGCATATCCACATAGTCTTTGAGCTCCAAGAAGTGACAGGGGATACATTGCAAAACAAAGCAATATTACTTGATTTCATTCCACAAACTAGCACCACTCTCAATGGCTTTTAGTCAAACAATTTGTATGCATCAGGTTATGCCTCATGTTGCTCGAAATACCAAAGACTTCAGTGCATAGATTTTTCAAGTTACCAGAGAACTGTCTATAACATACTGAAGATTGGAACACTTAGTCAAATGTTTTTCATGTGGCTTGTTTAGCTTTGGATGGCTAAGCATCCACAACATTTCTTCATGTTTCAAATCTCCTCCTTCACACTTTCTTTTGTGTGTATTCCTCAACCACTACTTTTTGTAACCACCAACTACTCTTGCATATAGAAATGTCTTTGCTTTTGCCTTTGGTTCTTGTTTAGATCTTTGGTACAAGTTAAGATTAGGGCAAAAAGTTTGAGTACATAATGAGAGATGATTTTAGTATGTAGAGGGAGGTAATTTTGAAAAGTTGTATGTAGAAAGAGCAATCCAAACTTGAACTTCTTTCTGGAAGTTTTAGTATGTGGAGAGAGAAAAGTATGGGGAGAGAGATGATTTTTAGTACATGGAGAGAGGTAGTATGTGGAGAGAGGTAGATTTCACATTTCAAATTTGATCTCACTCCAGAACCAAAACTTTTTTTTTTTCTTCTAACTCCTCGAGAAAAATATCAAGGCAACAAAGTAAAAGGCCAATTGTCACTATGCACTATAGGAATTCTCATCTATTAGGTAGTTTCTCTTCATTCTTGTTGTGGCAATTATTTGATAGTAATCCATACAACTTATAATGAAAGTTTGCATTTTTACCCCTTTAAATTCTTAACAATATATTCAATTGTTAGTACTACAAAAATTATAATAGATTTTGTTTTCATATATTAAAGTTGAAAAAAGACTATTTTGTATCTAATCATATAAAAGTGTTTTCATTACATTTTATATGCATCTAAACTTTGGGATAATCCAAGGATATTTGATCTTAATCATCAACATTCCAATCCCCCTTATATTATGAAGCCCATTTAGCTAGATATTAGCCATCATATTCTACTCCTTCAAGGTGTGAACAAAAGATGCAAAATTGAACAAATTGCTCAATCCAATAATCTTTCAAACCACTTAAGCCAACTATCAATTCACACCTTCAAGGTTTTACTCATTCCACATAGTAATCAAGATTTAAGAATCCAACTCCCAAATGACCTTGTGTCAACCAAGACCACAATCTCTTTTCAAAGCAATAAGAACATTCAAGGCCTCCAAAAGGTTGTTATTTTTTCCAACCCTTGTAAATGGAGATGATGGAAAGGATGCCCAAAACCATTCCTACTAACTCTTCCAACCTAAATATGTTCTAGATTTCCCTTAGAAGAACCATTTCTATTAATTTAAAATATCCCTAGGAAAGGTAGAGATTATCTACCTTATCTTTGAGTTTTCTTTTAGGGTTCCCAACCACACCCCTTCCCTACCCCCTATAATGCACTATTTCTACTTGGCCCTAAACTCTACAACACTTTCACATCTCCAAGATATAAAGGAATGAATAAATTAGACTAGCTTTAATAGTCATTTGCATCATACACATATTCCTCATCCATTCCAATTGATGTTGGACAAACATTGTTACTGATGTTAATGTCCAGAGCTAGTT